>JAJLSG010000210.1:212816-254913 GCA_030567495.1 Ambrosiozyma neoplatypodis | reverse complement strand
TGAAATTTATCAAAATGAATCATAAGATTAAAGTCAGATATTCAAAACAATCACTGATAAACTAGTGAAACAACTTATATCCTATACTTTAATAATGCTATCAAGTGTATTGAAATCTACTTTCAAACGACAACTTCGTTTTCAATCAACTTTCCCAATACCAAAATGTATTAATGAACTTTATAAAAATCCACCAAAACCATCAACAAAAATTCAATTACAAGGTTGGGTTTCATCAACTAGAATATCTAAGAATGTTGCATTTATAGATTTAGTTGATGGTACATCACATGAAGATATTAAAATCATAGTTAGACCTCCTTCATTATTACCAAATAATTTAAATACTGGTTCATCAATTTTAATTAATAATGGATTATGGATTGAATCAAAATCAAAACAACAAAAATTTGAAATTCAAGTTAATAATGATTTACAATCTGAATTGAAAATATTAGGTCAAGTTGAAGAACTATATCCATTACAGAAATCAAATCATTCATTACAATTTTTAAGATCTATACCTGAATATAGATGGAGAATGAAAAATTTAAATGCTTTATTAAGATTTAGATCATTTGTTGAATCAAATTTAATTGAATTTTATAATTCACATTCATTCACAAAGACTCATCCACCATTAATAACATCATCTGATTGTGAAGGTGCTGGTGAATTATTTAAAATTGAATCAAATTCATTGATTAATAAACCTGATGAACAATTTTTTGGTAAAGATGCATTTTTAACAGTTTCAACTCAATTACATTTAGAAGTTATGTGTTCTGCTTTATCTAGAGTTTGGACATTAACTCCATGTTTTAGAGCTGAAGAAAGTGATACTAATAGACATTTATCTGAATTTTGGATGCTTGAAACTGAAATTGCATTTATTAATAATGTTAATCAATTAACTAAATTTTCTGAATTAATGATTAAATACGTTGTTAATCAATTAATTAATAATGTTAATAATGTTGGTTCTAATCTAACTGAAACTGTCGATAAAAGTTTAGTTGATCAAATGGTTAATAGATGGAAAATGTTAATATCAAAAGATCAATGGGATTCAATTACTTATACAAAAGCAATTGAAATTTTAAAAGATGCATATGATAACAAATCAGTTGAATTTAAATATGAACCAAAATGGGGTGATTCATTAAAATCAGAACATGAAAAATGGTTAGCTGGTGAATATTTCAAATCTCCTGTTTTTGTTACTGATTATCCAATTAATGAAAAACCATTTTATATGAAAATTAATGAAGATACAACAACACCAACTAAAACAGTTGCATGTTTTGATTTATTAGTTCCTGATATAGGTGAATTAATTGGTGGTTCATTAAGAGAACATGATTTAAATAAATTAAAAGATGAAATTAATAGAAGAGGTATGAATGTTGATTCTTTAGGTTGGTATTTAGCATTACGTGAAAATGGTTCTGTTCCACATGGTGGATTTGGTATGGGATTTGAAAGATTATTATTATATTTAAGTTGTACTGGAAATATTAGAGATGTTATACCATTTCCAAGAACAGTTAATTCTTGTGTTTGTTGAATTAGCAAAAAAAAAAAGAAAAACTTGTATATAAAATTACACTTGTAAATATAAATACATATATAATTAAAACATTAGAGTTTAATATCTTTAACTGAATGACTTTTGAATTTTTTATTTGCTCTATCAACACTTCTAATAGTCATTCTATCACCAATAATTTCAAATTCTAAATCATATTCATCATCTTTAATTGATGGTAAAGTTATACTAAATCTTGTATTTTTTTTAGAAATTAATTTCAATCCACCAATCATATCTTTAATTGAATAATTTTCAATTGGTAATGTACTTATATCCGATTTCCAACAATTTGATCTAGGTACCACAATAACATAATTAAATTGTGATTCCCAAATAACTATACCTGATATACCAATATTATCAATTGTTTCACTATGAGTAATTTTAATCAAGCATCCAATGAATTCACATGATGATAATTTTGATGATAAATTTGAAATATTTAATGAATTATTAATCAATTCATTAATATAATTATTCCATAATTTATTAATTTCTAAAAAATCTTCAAATTTTAATAATTTTTTACAAATTTTTAATTCAATTATATCATTTGTTTTCAATAATAAATTTGGATTTTTCTTTTTTATTGATTTTAATTTTTTAATTAAATTATTTTGATAGTTTAAATTTGATTTTATGAATGATTTGAATTCATTTCTTGTTTTTATTGGATTATATTTATTATTATTAACTGTAGCAGTAGTTGTTTTATCTAATGATGATAACAATGATTTAGGATTCTTATTCTTATTCTTATTCTTTTTCTTATTAATCTTTTTCTGTTTATCATTACCACCATCAGTTGATTGTAAAATTAAAAAGTTTTTCTGTGATCCAGTAACTGAATATCTGTCTTCTAACAACTTCATTATTTCACCATCATTATGATACCTTGAGCACCTTGATAACAACAATGACTCTATAACATTTTTTCTATCCATTTTGTATCAATTAAACTGTACAAAACCCACTAAAATCAGAATAAAAACCACTATCAAAGAAATTTAAAATATTTTTTTTACTTTTCATCGTGCACTCTTTTAACTTAGTTTACTAGTACATGTAATTACTACAATTTACAAACAAAATCAACAGTATCCAAATGTTTAGAAGAATCAGATTATTCAAGTATCCAATAGTATATAACCCATTAAGACAAAGACGATTTTATCATGGAATACCCCCTCCTCCATCATCTTTCAATCAGCAGTCCGAACCAATTAATATCGATGATTCAATCAGACAAACTATTGAAAATGATCCTAATTTAGCTGATTTTTTTGATCAAGATACATTAGATTCAATTAATAATGTTAAAAAAGAAGATAATATTGAAGATGATCCTTTTGATTTTTCTAATATTCCTGAAGCTAAAGATCAAGATGATGAGATGTTGAAAAAAATGGTTGAACAATCAATTAGTTTACCAACACATCAACAACATATTAATGAAACTAATGAATTAATTAAAAAAGTACCAATTGGATTTAATTTAAATAATTTCAATCAATATATCGATTTTATAAACAATGGTGATATTTATCAAGATTTTAAAAAACCAAATAATTTAAAATTAAATGAGATAATAAATAAACAAATTCCATTATTAATTATATCAAAATTTACAGATCCAAAATTAAATTTAAGTATTGAAAAATATTTATATGAGAATTATTCAAATCAAGATTTTAAAAGATTATATTTATATAAAAATAAACCATGTATTGTAATGGGTAAGAATCAAAATCCATTTAAAGAAATTAATTTAAAATTAGCTTCATTATATGAAATACCAATTATTAGAAGATTAAGTGGTGGTGGTACAGTTGTTCATGATTTAGGTAATATAAATTTTTCATTTATGGCAAGTAAAGAAGAATTCCATAGATCTAAATTTTCAACTTTATTAATTAATAAATTAAATGAATTAGTTGGAATAACTGATAATAATTTAAAAGATTATGAATTACCTAAATTTAAATTAAAAATCAATGAAAAAGGAGATATAATTAATTTTAATAATGATAAAAAAATTAGTGGATCAGCTTATCAAATATCAAAGGGTAAATCATTACATCATGGTACTATGTTATTGAATGTTAATTTGAAAGTTCTGAGTAAATTATTAAAATTAAATGAAAATAGAAAGAAACAAATCATTTGTAAAAGTATTAATTCAATTCCAAGTCCAGTTGAAAATATGTTAGTTGATGAAGAGATATTTAAATATTGTTGTATTAATGCATTTATTGAAGGATATGGAGAAAATTCAATAGATGAAATTAAAGGAAATTATGATAATTTAATAAAGATTGATAATAATTATGTTATTAAATTTGATAATTATTCAGAATTACCAAAAGAAGTTTATAAGAATTATGAACAATTTAATGATTGGAATTGGACATTTGGTAAAACACCTAAATTTGAATTTCGATTAGTTGATGAATTAAATGGATATTATGATATTAGATTTGTTATTGATAAAGGCTTAATGATTAAAGAAGTTATAATTGATGAAGATATTAATGGGATTTTCAATGATCTAGCTAATAGTGTTGAAGATGGAAAGAAGGTATTGTTTGTTGGAGAAGAGGTGAAGAAGTACATCCCCGATGCAGAGGTTGCTCTCCAGGTGAGCTGGAACATAGACTATGACACCAACTACCAGAGAGTGCATACCAGTTGTGTAGAAACCCCTAAATAGAAATAGAAATAGAAATGAAATACTCCCGCTTACGTAACGCGTTGGCCAATTGCTCTTGAACTTTTTGGCGGTAATTAACTCACATGATGGAGGTCGTTTAGTGGTTCACAGTTCACAGTCTACCACTCCTACACCACTCCAACTTCAACTCCATCGATAGTACCACAAGAACAAGAGGATGACAGACCTCATTGCCTCTCCCCTCTTCCCCGTCGAAGAACTATCCACTGAAACCCTAGTTAGACTACCCGATAAGCCAAATGCTGAATCGGCTTCTGTGAAATTGTACATAGTTTTAGCTGAACCTGTTATCTTCCTACAAGGCTTTTCAGAAGCTGAAATCTCTTCAAGACCCCCTTCTGTGCTAAGAGGTTGTCTGTTCATTAGGGTTTCCAAACCTGTCAAGATAAAACAAATTAATTTGAAACTAACTGGTGTTCAAAGAACAGAATGGCCTGAAGGTATACCTCCAAAAAAAGTTGATCATACTGAAATTCATAATTTAATTCAACATACTTGGCCTTTCTTCAATTATCATAATTCTTATCCAGTAACTGGAAATTCAAAAAATAATGCTGATTTCTATATACCTAAAATTGATACTGATCCTGAATTATCTAATTTTACTTTGGATAATAGTTTAACCCCAGTTACTTCTGCAATTGATACTCAACAAGCAACTTCAACAACTCCTTCTTTAAAGCCAATTAAATCTGCAACCTCAATTGTCGGCTCTGCTTTTAAATCAATTCGTCCTAGTTTATTAAAACAATCAAGTGATTTAGATTTAAATTCAGTTAGATCAAATACAACAAATTCAATTTTAATTAATGATGGTGATACAAATAAATTATTTACTCCTGGTGATTATATTTATTCATTTGAACAAACTATTCATTCAAATTTACCTGAAACAACTAGAGTTACTTTTGGTTCTTCTCAATATTTCTTAGATGCTTCATTAGACAGAAGTGGTACATTTAAAACAAGTTTAACTGCTAGAAAACATGTTCCAATTGTTAGATCTCAATCTCAAGATTCAAGTGAAGAAAATGAACCAATTATAATTAATAGAGATTGGGAAGATAAATTAAAATATGAAGTTGTTGTTCAATCTAAACTGGTTGTTTTAAATTCTTATTTACCTGTTAATTTTAAATTAACTCCATTAGATAAAATTAAAATTCATAAATTAAGAATTTCAATTACTGAACATTTAGAATATTATTGTAGAAATAAAAAAGTTCATAGAACTGAACCTCCAAGAAAATTCTTATTATTAGAACATTTACCACCTGAAGGTACTGATGATTTATTAGCTGTTGATAATGATGAAATTACTGGTAAAGAATTTGATTTTCAAGTGTTTATACCTGAAAGAATTGGTGATCAATATAAAATTCATCCTGATACTTCATTTGATGAAATTCAATCTCATCATTGGATTAAATTAGCAATTAGAATTTCAAAAGCTGATCCAACTTCTGATGACCCAACTAAAAGAAAACAATATGAATTATCAATTGATTCTCCAATTCATATTTTATCTGCATTTTGTGTTCATGCTAATACATTATTACCTTCATATACTGAACAACAACAACATATATCTCAAGTGGTTTTAACTAATGCACAAAGAACATCATCAATTGATTTGATGATGTCTCCAAGATTATTACCTAATGTTATATTAGATTCAAATTTATATCATCCTGATACTGATACTCCATCTGAATTATTATCTCCACAAGCTAAACCATTTTCACCAACTTTAAATGCCGCTGATACAAACGATCTAACTGGTTTAGATGCTTTAAGAAATTTCACAGGTTCACCAATTTCAAAAGGTTATGATGAACCACCTCCTGCATTTCATGAATCTGTTAAAGATAAACCACCAACTTATGAAGAAGCATTAAAAGATTCACCATTATCAACTCCAACTAGATCATCAACTTTATCATCAAAAGGTACAACAAATACATCTAGTTTATTACCAAGTTCTGAAATTCATGTTGTTACTAGTAATCAAAATTTAGCTGAAGCAGTTAGTGAAAGATTAACTCGTTCAAGATTTAGAAGAAATACAAGTGAAGAGAATGATTTAGGTGGTAATTTAAAATTTGATATCTTACCAATAAGATCAAGATCTCCATCAAGACCTCCATCACCTGTTACATTAGCTAATGTTAGAAGATCCAAATTAATTGGTTCTTCATTACTATATAACCAATCATTACATTCATCTGAATCATCAAATGCAATTGATGCTACTCTAGCTACAGCTTTTGAAGATGATAAACAGGAACAACAAGAAAAACAAATTGAAGGTTCAATTGCACAACAAGAAAATCCAATTTCAAATCCAAATACGATTTCAAATTCACCAGTTCAAATAGATAATTATTTAAGATCAGTTGATGATGTTGAATCAAGTAATGAATTATCAAGTAGTGTTTCATCAGCGAGTTCATCTATAGGAAGCAATAATAATAATCCAGTAACTAAGCTTCAAACACCAATTGCAAAATCAACATCAAACAAATCACCATTATTAATAGATAATAATTTAGATGATGAAGATGAAGATGAAGATGATCAAGAAACAGAAACAGAATTAGAAGAAATGAAATCACCATTATTAAACAATGATTCATCATTTTCATTAGATTATTCATCATCAAGAAACTCATCAAATTTATTATTAACTGAAACAACAACAAATAATAATTATAATTCAAGAAATAAATCAATCATTCATGATATATTACCAGTTGAAAATGAAATTGATATAACTAATTTAGTTGAAGATTTTAAACAATTTGGTATTGCTAGAAATTCAATCAATGATTATTGGAATCATCCAAGTACAAGTACAAAAACTAAAGATCATAGAACATTACCTGTTAATAATAGATTACATAAACAACATCAACAACAGCAGCCTGCAATAGGACTGAATTTGAACTATGAATTAGCTGAAAAATCAACTAAACCTAATGATTCAACTAATGATAATAATATTAATAACTTAACTGTTTCTTCATCAACTGATCCAAACAATAATAAAACTCAAGTTACAAATGATAATCAATTAAGTTATGGTGTTAAACCTGTTTTTTCTGAGTAAAATACGTTACTTTTTTTTATTTTTATTTTTTTTATTTTTTATTTTTGTTTTGTTTTAATGTAGGCTTTAATTTTATTTTATTTGTGTTTGTTTTAGTACTGTCTCTGTTTTTTTTTAAAATATACAATTAATATATTTACAATTGAATTTTTTTTTTTTTTTGGTTATCTTTTTAATTTTTTATCTTTTTTTGTGTTACTATTATTATTAATGAATTTTTTATCTTTTCTTTATATTAAATTATCAAATCTGTTTTATTTGCATTATTATCATTTTAAACAATTAATTTATTAATTTTAATCCCATACCCTATTTACTATCCTTTATTACAGACTTACAGTTTTAAAAAAAAATATTAAATCATAATATATTATATTGTACAAAAGAAAAACAAGTTTAAACAACACACCCATTAAATTAAGCCAGATCAGTCAATCTTCTATCAAAAGCAGCAACATCATACTTAAAATGTTTCATAACACTTTTATTATTACTATTCATTTTCAAACCAGCATGGAAAACTCTATAAGCAGGAGATAACATCTTATAAATATCTTGAGCTAATTGTTTTTTAAAAAAAGGTGGTATTTTTTTTAATTTAAATTTTCTAAAATTTTCTTCAAAATTTTTATTAAATTCATCAATTAATTTACCTAATTCTTTATGATTTAAATTATATGAATCACCTTGTTTTGTTGAAGCTGACATTAATCTAGTTGTTAATAACATCCATTCACTTGTTGATTTATCAATTGCTTTTTTCTTTAATTTTTCATATCTTTGTGTTCCTGATTGTCCTAAAATTGAACGTAATGAAGATTTATTTGATTCTAAAATATTATGTAAACCATCTAGATTAAATAATAACATTATACCTAATTCTTCTTCATTTAATCTATTTGAGAATTTATTTGATAATAAACAAAAACTCCATTCAATTACATCTGAATAAAATGTTGATAATAAAAATTCAGGATCATTTGAATTTAATTTTGTTTCTTGAAATCCATTTGGTTTATTAATTGGTAACCAAGAATTAATCTTCAGTGTTTTAATATGAATTAATTGATATTCATAAAATTTAGAAAATTTATTTAATCTAGTCATAGTTGACATAAATGCAGAATTTAAAGTTTCAGATTGATGATCTTGTGTTATAATCAATTCAGAATATCTTTGATCAACAAACATAAAGAAATTTCTAAATGCATGTTCACAACGTTGATGAATTGTTGATTGATTATCTAATAAAACTTTCGGAATTTCAGATCCATACATTTCAATTGATTTTAAAATTCTAGTAATACCAGTAAATAATTCATAATTTAATGTATCATAAGTAAATTTATGTTGATCAATAAATTTCATAAATGTTATACATTGTGATAAAAATAATTCAATTAATGGATTTGTAATTTTATTTAATGCAATTCTTAAAGTTTTAAAATCATTATTAAAAAAAGCTGATAAAAATTTAGATTCATTAGTTAAATTATTATTAATTATATCAGAAAATTGTAAGAAATTAGGTTTTGTTGGGGAATTATTATTAATTGTAGTTGCAATAAATCCATCATAAATATAATTTTGATCTTTACTTGGAGTTGGTAAATCTAATTTAATAGATTTCATTAAATTCATATTATATGAAGTTCTTTCTTTAATTAAATTATCTAATAAATTCTTATTAAAAGTTTTATTCATAAATTGATAAATTAAAATAGATTGTTGAATCAAATCTTTAGTATTATTTGATGATGATGAAGGGGATGATATTTTCTTTAATCTATTTAAAAATTCAAATTTCAAATTAACTTCAGAACCACGTAAATTATCATCCAAATCCTTCATCAAACCTTTATAAGAATCCAAATGTTTATTAATCAGTTGTTGTTTTAAATTAAATAATTTATTAAGTAATTGAAAATATTCTTTTAATTTATTAATTGAATTCAAATTATTTTCAACTTTATTTAATTTATTTATATTATCTTTAATTTCAATTGAATAATCTTTAATCTCATCAATTAACCTAGAAGTTGAATTAATATTAGTTTGTTGAATTTTCAATTTTTCAATTTTAGAAATCAAAGGATTAATTGAATTCAAAGCATTAAAGTTCATTGTTGATATTTTATCCATTGAAGTTGAAATGGAGGTAGATAAGGACTGTATTTGCTTCAAGGAGTCTTCCAAGGCAGCCAAATCGGCCTCATCAGAGACCACACTGGCGGCAGTATTGGAATGGACAGAAGCAGACATGGTACAGTGGTATACTCTCTCCAGCAAGAACACCTGTTAATAGTCAATAACCCTCTAATCACTCCCTCTGAAATGGCTCTCTCCCAAAAACACCCGTGCACCACTGCACCGCCTCGTTCTATGAATTTCAAATTTCAAATTTTCATTTTCTTACAAAACAAGTTATAAACAGCTGTTCTTCTTCCTAAACCATGGCATTGTGACACAACTACAATCGAAACTGCTCCCATCTACCAAAACCAATCTCGAAAAGCAACTTAAAGCAGCCACCTAAGTTCAGTATTTGGACTTTCCCGGTGACTGTGTTTGGACTGGTTGGTTTAATTGATGGTTTCAATTTAATGGTTTTTGGTTATTATGATGCCTAGAATTAGGTCAAAAACTGCTTTATTTCGCTAACACTAGATTCATACAACCATAATTTAGAGTTTGATAGTAGAAAAGCAGATATTTAAATACAATCAAGTAGAAAAGAATTTATAAATAAAAGAAAAAGAAAACCATAATGTAATAATGTAAGAAAATTTAAAAGAAACACAAATTAATTAATGTAAGTTAAAATGAACAAAAAGAAAACAAAATATATGAATATGAATAAAATTAAAAAGGTCTAGTATTTGTTGAATTAATTAGTCTAAATGTAAAAAAGTAAATGTTTTTTTTTTTTGATTATTAGAAAATCAAAAATTAAATAAAGTTAGTATAATAATTAATAAACATGTTTTTAATAAAACATCTGGGTAAAAACTTACTGATGATCCATGAATTGCAAAACTTTCATCATCATCTTCATCATCATCAAGATTACCATCACTATCAAATGTTAAATTATAAACTGATGTATAATTTCTTTCTGTTAATGGTTGTGGAAATAAATTATTTGCAATTAACTTTGTTAAATCCCATTCAATTGCTGTTTCTGTTTTAAGACACCAAAAAAACCAACCTTTAGAATTATTTGAAAATAAATCTAATTGACCTTCAATTAATCTTCTTGTATTTTCTCTATCACTTGAATTCATTTTACTAACATCATTTGAATATCTACATTCACCAATTTTTGAAACATTATCATAAGTACCAGCATATCTAGCACCACGTCCAACTCCATTAAGCCAAAATGCACAATCTGTTAAAGCACCAGACCATTCACCAACAACATTTGTTTTAGTTTCAGTTGCCAGACTTTGAGCATAATTTTTTAATGATGATAAATGTTGATCAATATTCAGTTTTAATTGTCCTTCACTAAAAACTTCATATCTATGATGATCTAAAATTAAATTATAAAATGTACCTGTATAAGCACTTGTTGCATTAACATAAGTTTCATTATGATGTGATTTATTTTTAGCATAAGAAGAAATTGCTGATGACTGAACTTCTCCATTCAAATAATCATTCCAATATCCAATTCCTTCAAATGCATCATGAAAAGCAAAATAATTCTCACTACCTAAAGATCTTAATTGTGAATAAGTTTCAACATCAAATTCTCTAATTCTTTCAATTTTGTTGTATGATGAACTAGGTTCATTAACATTTTGAATACCAGAAATAACATCATAATATTCTGATGAACCATATTTACCAAAAACATAATAAGTAACCTTCAAAAATAAATCATAATTAACAGATGAACTTGTCCATTTATGATGATCTCTTAAACCTGAATTATCAAAACCATTTTGTGAACCTGGAGCACCATGTAAATCAACCCATAATTTTAAACCATATTGCCTACACCAATCAATAGTTTTCAATAAATATTCTTCTTGACCATCACAATAAGGATCATCTGGTAATCTAGCAAAAGCCCAATAACCAATTGGAAATCTAACAGTATTAAAACCCCAAGATTTGATATTTTTGAAATCAGTTTGATTAATCCAAGTACTCCAATGATTTTGTAATCTTTTCTTACATTCAGTTGTACCTAATGTTTTACAATAATGGTATTCATCAAGAGGAACAGTAGATTCATCATTTGAATCATTAGCAGCAGCCCAATATAAAGAAGGAGTAATAAAAGGTTCACTAACAACCCAACCACCTAAATTGACACCTTTAACAATATCTTTGTAATCGTATAAAGTAGCATCATCATCATCATCGTCATCATCATCATCATCGTCGTCATCATCATCATCTTCTTCTTCTTCTTCATCATCGCCTGAATCAGTATCAGTATCATTATCATTAGTTGATCTAGCATCAATATATTCATATTCTTCTTCTTCTTCATCTTCTTCATAATTTGATCTTTTTTTATTAGTTTGACTTAAAGGATGAGGAGGTTGTTGTGCACGATGGTAAATACGACTGTTTTTATAAGAATCAAACCCATGTTCATTGTAAAACTCCAACATTGAATCAGAATATCTAATTTCATCTTGAAAACCATTAATTAAAGGCTGATTTTGATCATAAGCAAACACAGTAGCAGCTAACAGGAAGGACAACGAATGTAAAGCTTTCATCTTTGATATTAGTATTAGTAACGTGAACGAATGAATAGAAGTTGTTGAGCTTGACCAAAAGAACACTTAATAGATAAACACAAAAACACGTAAGAAAACAAGAGGAAATTTATTGCACTGAGAACACTCTTGGAGATCAGCTTTATTCACGGTTTCTGGCCCAACAAACCATGGGATTTCTTTCAGATGGGTTCTGGTGGTTCTCAAGGTCCTGCTCTAGTTGCTGGATAACTTTCATCTTGTACAATCTCCTTCTAAGCTCATGGTCCCTTAACCATTGTGATAAGCCTTCTGATCCGAGATTTTCGTCCGGTTTACGCACTCACAGCCGGAGTTAATCAAATTTTTCATTTTTTTCATTTTTTTCATTTTTTGAATTAATTTTAGTTTATTCTTTTCCTTTAATTTCATTTATTTGAAAACATTAATTTAATTTTACTGATTATATTGACAACTATCTTCAATATATAGTTCATGAGATTACTGGCTGCTCAAATGGTTAACTCAAATATAGCTAATATATTCACTCAAAAGCATGATGAATCAAGACAATTAACTGAACAAGAATCAAAAGATTGTTTACCATGTCAAATAATGGCAACATTTACAGCATTCGGTGCTTCTTATTACTTTGGTTCAGGTTTATTATTTAAAAATGATAATGATTTCATTAAAAATCCAAAATGGTGGAGATCAACTATTAAATTTACTGGTTATGGTTTAGGTTTATTTGCAATTTTTAGAGGTGGTCAAGGTTGGTTATGGCAAACTGAAAAAGAATATAAACCTGTTAAATTATTTGATTGATTTAATTCATTTAATTCATTTACAACTCTTATTTAAAACTTTGCTTACTATATACTGGTTAATGGTCAGTGGTTACTGAAAAACGCCTTCTTTCTATGCATTTTATTTATTTTACTACTTCTACATTTCTGTTACTACTGTAATATTTTTTTAAAACTTGTATATAGTTCAAACTGTAAATATATTAATTATAATTATAGCTATTTAACTAAATAAAAATGTCTTTCCATAAGCATTACCACCAACAATCCAATTTTGTGTTGGATGGAAATTACAAACTGCTGGAATTGAATTCATTCTTTCATCACCTAAATGACCTAATTGAACTCCATCTCTATTAAAAACATCAAAATATTTCTTCATATTTGCAATTAAAAATTTATCAACACCATCATTTGGTTTTGATTGCCATCTTGTTTTTATAATTGAAACCCATCTACCTGTTTGACAATTATGTCTTAATTTATTCATTGGTTTTAAATTAATTGGAATTGATTCCCAATCTTCTTCTTCTAATATTGGTTGTATTATATGATTTGGTTCTGTTATTTGTTTACCTAATTGAAATATATTAATTGTATCATCATATCCATTACAAACTATATCATTTGATAAATTCCAATCTGCAAGTGAAACACTTAATCTACTTTTATAACTACCAATACAATGTGGTGATAAACTATCTTCATAATCTGAAAATTTGGAATCACTAATAGTTCTTAAATCCCATATTCTCATTGTTCTATCTAAAGATGCTGTAACAATTTGTTGATTATTATTTGGATTAATAGCAAATCCACCAATTTTTTTATCATGTAATCTTAAAACATTTTTTAAAGTTGATCTTCTATTATTTGATTCTCTAACATCAAACATTGAAAATTCTCCTTGTAAAGTTGTAAAATAGCATATATTAGAATCAATAAATTTAATATCTGAAATACCACTTGCATCACCCCAAGCATTATCAAATTCTAAAACTGAAGTTGAAATAGTTTTATTTAAATCTAAAATTCTAACTGATCCATCATATGATGCACTTACTATTTCTTGTGGATATTCTTCTCTAACTATAAAATTTGGTATATTTTTACCATGAAATTTAAAATGTGAAATTTCAGGTTCTGATCTTTCATTATCATCATCTTGAATTGACCAAATACCCATTTCACCATTTGTATCACCACCAATTATGATTTTTTTAGTAATTGTTGGATGGAAAATAATTGATGTCATTCTTTGTGATGTTAATTTAATATCATTTGGATGGAAATGTTCATATAATTCTAAACTTTCAATTTCATTTCTAACTTTATTAATATCTTTATCATCATTATTTTTTTCTTTAACTTTATCATAAAAATCACCTAATGAAATAGATTTACCTAATCTTTTCAATTTTTCTAAATCATCTTCATTAGAACTATCTTCAGATTTAATCATATCTTTTAAATTCAAATCACCAGATAATCTAATTGATTTTATTCTTTCCATTTCTTCTCTTTCAAGTTTTTCTCTTTCTAATTTAGCATGAAATTTAGCAGCTTCATCATCTTGACCTGGTTCTAATTTCACACCAGCCAAACGTCTTGATCTTCTAATTGGTAAAACTGGTTCTTTCTTAACAGTTTTAACAACTTTATTAGCAGCTTTCTTTGGTTTCTTTTTATCCTTATCAATACTATCAGATTGTCCAACATCACGCTCAATTTCTCTAGATAAAGCAGTCAAATTCAACTTTTTCATCAACTCTTTATTTCTAGAAATATTAGCCTGTCTTTGTTTTTCAAATTCTGATAACCCCATACTGTTTTAATCGATCCAATTGACTGTGAAAGAGAAGAAAAAACACGGTATTTCCAGTGAATTTCCAGTGAATTAGAAATTCTTCTAAACGCGTCTTTGAAACTTTTTTGTTGATTTGATTTGATTTGGTGTTTACAGTGGGTTTTCCTATCAACAGATTCAACACCACTTATATCACACAACAGCATGTCCAGAAGAAAGTCAAGAACTCCCAAAAGACCATCAGCTCACTCAAGATCAACTAAACTGCCTCAAAACCCATTGTCTGCTCCTCTTTTCAACAACAGAGCTACTCCTATTAATTCTCAAACTAGTTTTATTGGTTCCCAACTTTCACAAGATAACAGTCAACTGGTTAAACCTGGGCAGTCTTTGTTTAGTGACAATGAAGATGATAATAATGACGACAGGTTCAATTTGGATTCTCAAAGACCCGTTCCTACTGTTCCTAAGAAAAGAAGAAAACACGATAAAGATAAACCAAAGAAGATTGTAAAACAAGCTAGAAGAACTCCAGTTCCAATAATTCAATCAAAACCAAAGAAAACTAAAACTAAACCAAAAAAGACAAAACCACAAGAGATTGTTGAAATACAAGAAAATGAAAATGAAAGGGAACCTGAACCGGAATCTGAATCAGATCATGAAAATTCATATTTTGAACAAGTTTCAATACCCAATAATGAAATCAATCAAAATACTTTAAAAACTTTTAAAAAATCAATAACAACATCAACAATGCAGAAAAATTGGTCTTCATTACCACCATCGATTGTTTTGATGTTGAATTCGATATTTGAACTACATGTTGAAAATTCAATTGATAAGAATATAAAATTTAGATCAAATAAAGAAAAATTAATTTTTAGATCATTTATTAAATTACAATTAATTAAACCAATTTTAAAAAGATTTAAAAAAATTAAATTACCTCCAGGTATAAAAGAATCTGAATTGGATAAAGAAGAATTAGTTGAAGAAAATTCAAGATTACAAGCTAATCTAGATGCTAATTTAAATCAATTAAATATATTAAATTTAGAAGCAGAAACTCAAGAATTACTTTTAACTCAAGATAATAAATATTTAAAAGATTTTGAAAATAAAATAGATAAAGGTTTGAAAAATATGGAAAAAGAATTAAATGAATTAAAACAACTGATTGGTGATGATGATGAAGAATCTTTATTAAAAGAATTTGGTGCTGATTTATTAGATGATGATGATGAGAGAGATGTTTTAATAGATGGATTGAATAATAAGGATGATGATGAAAATGATGATGGCGATGAAGTTCTTTATGATCCTAATGAAGATGATGAATTACAGGATGTTTTATCAAGTTTGAATAAACATTTAGATTCTCTAGATAAAAATATTGATGTTGTTAAACCAGTTTCTGAGAAACTAGAAGGTTTAAATGGTTTATTAAGTTTATTACTGGAATAATCTTACTGTTACTTTTTGTTTTTATGTTGTACATTATTTTGTATTTTTACTTATACATATATTTAAATTAAATACATACTTTAATCTTAATTAAATTTTTAAAAATGTGCAAATAAAGGTAGATTATCAAGAATCAAATTATCATCTAATTTCAAACTATTAACCTTATCTGTATCATTAAATTCATAATAATCTGTCAGTAAACGATTTGATTCAACAGCATTAATGTTTTCATTTGATGTACCAATAGTAATATGTAGAAATTTATTTCCATATTTAATATTTAATTCAGTTCCATCAGATATTTTAATAATTTTTAATATTTCAATACTGATACACATCACTTTATCATCCCAACATAATTCATTTAATTTAATTGTTGCTTTATAATTTTTTAATTCAAATTGTTGTCTAATTAAAACTGGAGTATTTTTATTTAATTCATCTATTTCATTTATAAATATTATATCAACGTACTGTGAATATAATTCATGGTAGTTTTTACCAAATCTAACTTGTCCTGAATGAATTAAAGTAACATGAAATTCATCTTGAATTCTATTCTTTGATTCTAATAATTGAAATGCTAAATTTGCTTCATTTGAATTTGAATTTAAAATTGAATTATGAATTAAACTTAATAAATTTTCTTTATTTGTAATATCAATTCCAATATATTGTGGTTTAATTAATTTTGGTTTCTTTTGAGTTTTACTAGTTTTAAAAGTTTTTGTAATTTCAGGTTTATAATTTAATGCTTTTTCAAATGCTTGATTAAATTCTTCATCAGTTGGTTTTTTTAATTCAATATCTTTAATAAATTTTATTAATTCATCAACTATAATTTTAGTATTTTTTAATGAATCATGTTGACCATCAACTTTTAAATTAATTATTAAATCAAAATTAGAATCAGGTTCTTTCTTAGGATTAACAAATTGAAATCTATTTGCAAAACCTTTCATTATCATTTCAGCTTTTTCTTTACCTTGTTTTTCAACTTTAATAGATTGATGATTATCACCTCTTTCTAAAACTCTATTTTTTGTAATTTCCCATAATTCATTATCTGGTTTATAACCATTTGAAATAAAATTTAAACAAATAAATTTTAATTTATTTTTGGGTATTAAAACATTCAATTCATTAAAATGATCAAATATTTGTTTTCTTTCCACATATTTATGATTATTTTTATCCAGTACCACTATTGGCTTATTAACCATAATTTCTAATGAACCTTTAACTAATTTATCTTTAACTGGATTTGATAAATTATCATTTTGAATATGTCCTATTAATTCAGGGTATAAATTAACTAAAGTTAAAGCAGTTGTAGTTTTACCACATCCAATTGTTGCAACTGGAACAATTGCATATTTATTAGTATAATCATCGCCAAATTTAGAAATAAATATTTCTTCTTTAAGCTTTTCATCAGTAATTTCATCATCAATTAATTCTAAACCTGATTTACCTTTAATTTGAATATATTTTTTTCTTAATTCAACAACTCTTTTATTTTGTAAAAAATCTTCTTTTAATTGTGGATTGCTTTCTAATATTGGTATAACAAATTTTAAATAATCCATACAAACTAATTTATGACGTTTAAATTTAATATTTTCATAACCTCTACTTATATATGCTTTTGTAACTTCTCTAAAATCTCTGTATAATAAATAAGGTTCTTCAAATTTAAATTTAAAAAAAAAATCATTTTCATTAATTTTATTAAAACATCTAATAACAAAACCTTCAATTTCTTCATTTTTATAAGTACCAGTTTTAGCACATTCTTCTAAAAATTCAATTGTTTTATCAAATGTATCAATTCTAAAGAAATCAGTTTTTTTAAATCCATATTTTTCAGCAAAATTATTAACATATTCCATTGATAAAGTTATAAAATTTGGTATATTATAATTTAATCCATGTAAATATAAACCAGCTTTATCACCTCTATATTCTAAAACATGTTCTTCAAATTCATCATCACAATATTCAGCAACTGCAGTTAAACCATTTTCATATAATTCTAATCCTAATTGTTTTGAATTTAATCCAAGTTTTTTTAAATTTGATTCAATTGCAGTTTGTGAAGCAAAAGCATGATTTCTTGAAACATCACCTCTAAAACCAGTTGAATGTTTAGAACAAACAACTAAAGTACCATCTTCAAGACCAGAAACAAATACAATACAACCATTAGATTTAACAGTTAATGTATATGGGCCTTTAGTTGTATTTTTTAATGTATTTTTATTTAAATCTGGAAATTCATTCAAATTGAAAAATTTATCATAACCTCTAATAACAATCTTACCATCTTCTGTTGTGAATAAACCTCTAGCATAAGATGGTAATGTCACTTTTTTTGAATAATAATCCCATTCTTGAAATTTCCAACTGTTTATATCTATTTCTGTATTGAATATTTTATTTGTTGTCTTTTTCACTTGACCTCTTTTATGATTTGATAATGATTGTTCATTTAATGCTTTGATCAATGTAACAGTATCTTCTTTAGTTTTTATAGATTCATCTTCTGATAGTCTTGGTAACGACATAATTAGCTTGATATCCAACTAAAGAAGAAGTATAAGTAGTATCTTGTGGGTATGAAAACAGGAATACAACTTTCGTCTCTATTTTGACTCATCTCGCTTTTACTTCAATTTACTTCAATTTACTAGTAAAAAACAGATATATTTACAAGGCCCCAAAAACAACCATAAACTATATAATATACAGTATAAATCAAAGAGATGACTCATTCAGCAGCAAATGGTTTAATATTACTCAGTTGTTTGATTCCATTGGTCACAAAATTATAAGTCATCAAAGTCACAGATCCACTAACACTAACTTTAACCAATCTTGGAAGCCATCCACTCCATAGTTTTTTGGCTCCTTCTTCCATGAATATCTTAACTGTACATGTCATAACATCTCTATAGATCAATCTATAATCTTTGGTTTGCATTCTAGTTTTAATCACATCAATTGGTTGTGTGGTTGCAACAACAGCACATGATGATGCAAATCCCATAGCTAACAATTCTAATTCAGTAATTGAATCTCTAGTTGGATCAATCATTTGTTGGAATGAATTATAACTTGAAAACCAAACCATAGAGTTCATACATTGTCTAAAAATTGTAATCATTGAACCTTGTTTAAAACCACGTAAACCTTGAGTTTGATAAATTTCTTTAATAACTTTAGAAAATGTAACTGATGGATTTTTTCTATAAAATTCAATAGCTTTAGCACGAGGGTTATTAATTAATTCAGGATTAGATATATTTGGATTTGTTGATGGTCTTTTATTTGTTTTATTAGCTATTTTTTTAATTGATTCAGGATTTGTAATTAATTGATCTTTGGCATATTTGGGAAGTTCAACTTTCATTCCTTGTAAATACATTGAATTTTCAATCATTCTAGTCTTGACATTTTCAAAAGGAATAACCCATAGAGTTTCTAAAGCACCAGTCATTAAACCTGCAACAACGACTCTTGGGGCACTAGTTTTACCACTATCACTAGCCATAAAATTGGACATGTTATTAAATAATAAAAATCTTGAAGAAGCTTTCAAAGCATTACCCATAGCCAATGTCCCACAACCTATGAAAAGAGGTCTTACAGTATGTTCTGGTAATAAAGGAGCAGTTTTCATGATGATATTATTTTGTATTTGTGAAGTTGTTTTAAGGTATTCAAAAGGGTAGGTCAACACTGTTTGCACAGTTCCAGCTATAGCACCACCCAGCATGGCAGTGACCAAGTCAGTCTGGTCATTTTGAGTAGGTAACGGGTCCATCTTGGTCTATAGACTCTATACAGTTGATCTGTTTGCACCCTGTTAATAAGAAGAAATCACTCTGAAAAGTCTTCAACTTGCGCTCGTTCTGAACTTTTTGACTGTTAAACGAATAACTAGTTTATCTTTAAAACAGGTCGATAACCAGCCATGAGTTACTCTCTTACTGCTATTGCTAAGAATAATAAGTTCTCCAAGACTACTTATGATCAAATCATCAAATATCTAGATCTTTTACCAGCTAAATTGGTCTCTTCTGAAACTTTAAGTCCTGAAAAAGCAATTGATTTCAAATTAGATTTAGATAATAATGATAATGATATATTGAAAGTTGAAAATCAAATTAAACAATTAATTAAAAGTAATTTAATCGATGAAGTTGATTTAATCTTTCAAAAAAATGATTTAAATAGAAAAACAAAAAAATTAATTGTCTTTGATATGGATTCAACTTTAATTTATCAAGAAGTTATTGAATTAATTGCAGCTAAAGCAAATGTTGAAAAACAAGTTGAAGAAATCACAACTAGAGCAATGAATGGTGAATTAGATTTCAAACAATCTTTAAATGAACGCTGCGCATTATTGAAAGGTATTGAATCATCAAACTTATGGGATTCATTAAAACCACAAATTCAAATAACAAAAGGTGCTAAAGAATTATGTAAATTCATGAAATCTAAAGGTTGTAAATTGGCTGTTTGTTCAGGTGGGTTTTTACCATTAGCTAATTATGTTAAAGAACAATTAGGTTTAGATTATGCATTTGCAAATTTATTAAAAACTGAAATTAATGAAAATGGTATTGAAATCTTAAGTGGTTCTACAATTGGTGAAATAGTTGATGGTACTAGAAAGAAAAATTTATTATTACAATTATCAAAAGAAAATAATATTGATGTTAACCAAACTGTTGCAATTGGTGATGGTGCAAATGATTTATTAATGATGGGTGCTGCTGGTTTTGGTGTTGCTTGGAATGCTAAACCTAAAGTTCAAAAAGAAGCACCAGGTTGTTTGAATTCAGATTCATTGAAGGATACTTTATATATCTTTGGTTATAGTGACTCAGAAATTAATGAATTACTTTAGCTTTAGAACATTTTCATACATCTTTAGATATTTATATTATTGATTTTTATATATATATACATGTTTTCAATTAATTATTAGAGAGTTTTATTAAATCATAAATAATGAATTTTTAACCTTGTTTCAAGATTTAAAAATACATGATTTATTTATTCAAATTGATACATAACCCTTCATAACACCACGAATACCATTCATTAAAATAATAGATTCACCATTAATCAAAGACCCAACAGTAATAACATCTTCAAATATTAATTCTTTATTAATTAAATCTCTTCTAACAACACCATTTAAACAACCTGAAGCTAAAGTAGGTGTAATCCATCTTAAAATTTCTTCACCAGTTAAAGGATGCTTAACAATTCTTTGAACTGCGATATTACAAATTGAAGTTTCAGTAACTTGATCAGCGGGATTAAATAACAACACATCAGCATTAGTTTCACCTTTTGGAATTTTCCTTTCTCTAGCTAAGTTATAATGATCTCTATTAGTTGTTTTAAACGATGTAAATGGTGATATTTGAGTTGATCTATCATCTAAATAAACATTCATAAATGGTTCGATTTCTAAATCAATTCCAAACCATCCATCAGCATATGCTGCAATAATCTCAATCTTATCATTATGATCAATTATGAATTTTAATCTATATGGTGAAATCTTATTAAAAGGTCTTAATGCTTTACTTAATTCTTCTTGTAATCTATTTGTTGTTATCAATGGTATATCATATTCGAAAAATTTAATTGCATCATTAATTCTATCAATATGATAATTAAATAGATAGAAAAATGATTTATCTAATATATCTTGTGTAATTGCAATTTCAAATGGTAATTCACCTGAATATAATGATGGTTCATATCTAATTGCACTAATTAAACGAAATGTGGTTGTATCTATTTCAAATGGATCAGTGAGATGTTTCTTTATTATATTATCTGCTGTATCTTCTAGTGTTTCTTTAGGTGACATTTTTCTATTATATTTAATTGAATTGATTGGTATAGGTTATTTTTATTTGCTAAAAGTTGCTTCAAATTAGCAAAGTTAACGTTCAAAAATGAATTTCGTAAAAGTAGATAAACGGCTTACTTTTGATAATAGCCTCAAAGTCACAAAGTCACAAACTTACTCAGCCATCAAGCCAAGAACCAACTAATATAATCAAAATGAATACATGTATTAATTCGAATTATAACTAGCTATAGTAAAATATTATTACATGTAATTAACATTGGTAAACAAAGAATACAAAAGAACTGAAAAGAACTGAAATAAATAAAAAACAAATTAAAGCAAAAATCTCAAACAACTGTCTTACTACTAACAAAAATAGATTCATTATTTTGACTATCTAATTTTAAATCTTCAGATAAAACATAATCCATTGAATTGTTATTCAAAGCACCATCAAAAGGAGCAAGAACAAAGTTGATTATATTCTCTCTAATATACCAAAATGGTGATAATAATAATTTCTTGTAATTCCATTCACCTTCTCTATCATAAATATCTAAATCTTCTTCCATATGTTGAGTTAATCTTTTAGATTCAACCAAATCTCTTTCAAAAATATTAACAACTGGAATAGCTAATTCACCATTAATTGTAAATGGATCATCAACATTATAATAATCTAATAATTCATCTATTAAATCAATTTGTAATAAAATTTCTCTTAGTAAAGCTTTATCAATTCTAGTTTGCTTCATAAAACCAGATCTAATAATACATCTATAAAAACCTTGAACACATGTATCTTCAATTTTAACAACTGCAGCTTTAGTATCATCTTCAGGAATAAATGGATATGTTGAGACTCTAGATTCAATTAAAATGAAAATTTTTGGAACTGATGAAAATGAATTAACAATATGTTCAAACAAGTTTGGTAAATAATGATTTCTTGTATTTGTTGAAGCAGCAGCTGAATACATCAAATAAACTTTTGGAATTCTTTTAACCTTAGTGACTTTACCATGATAATTAAATTCAACTGTATCATCATCTATTTCTTCTTCTTCTTCATCATCGTCTAATTGAGTATTTTCAACATCATTCTCTCCAACTAAAGCACTAACAATTGATTCATCATCATTATCATCTAACTCAGATAATTTAGTATCTTTAGCATTTGAATTACCACCTAAGTTTAAAACCATAGCTTCTTTTAATTGTTTTTTAACTTGTTTATTATCAAACAAATCATCAATAGATCTCTTATTATCAATTTCTTTATTAATCTTTAATGATCTATACCATCTCCAAGTTGAAATAAACAGAAAACAAACAATACTAACAACTAATGGGAACCAAGCACCATGTGGAACTTTTTTCAAACCAGCAACAATTAAACACACTTCTAAAACAGTAAATGGTAAAAAGAAGGATAAAACAATAAAAATGTTAACATGATAAACATAGTAAAGACAAATTGAAATTAAAATTGTTGTAATAATTAAATCAATTGAAATACCTAAACCATAAGCAGCAGTAACATTATTTGAATTTTTAAAACAAACTGTTGCAATAACAACAAAAATCATCAATAAATAATTAACAGTTGGAATATAAACTTTACCTTGATGTTTACTTGAAGTATAAACTAAAGTTAATCTTGGGAAACAATCTAAAATAATTAATTGTTTAACAATTGAAAAAACACCTAAAATTAAAGCTTGTGAAGCAATAATTGTAGCTAAAGTTGATAAAACAAAAACAAACCAATAATAATTGGAACCAACACCACCAAATGGAATAGATTCATAAAATAAATTTGAAACTGCATCTGGATTTTTAATTAAATAAGCACCTTGACCTAAATAACAAACCATTAAACATGGATAAACAAAAAATGCTAAACTTAATTGAACAGCTAATGGACCAAAATGAGAAACATCTGCAAACATTGCTTCAACACCAGTAATGGATAACATAACAGGAGCAAAAGCATCAATACCACCATCATTAACTAAAAACATAACAGCATGATGAGGAGATAAAGCTTTCATAATACCTGGATGTTTAACAATACAAACACAACCATCAACAAACAAGACAATTAACCAAATTAATAAAATTGGAGAAAATAAAACTGATAATTTACCAGAACCAAATCTTTGAATTAAAAATAAACCAATCAAAACAGCACAAGAAACAGGCATAACTTTATCTTCAAAACTTGGAACAGCAACAGCAATACCAGCAATAGCAGATAAAACAGAAGTTGTTGGAGTTAATAAACCATCTGAAAAAACTAAAGAACAACCATAAAAACATAAACCAATTGTAAATTTAGATAAGAAAGATTTCATTTTAGTATCAACTAAATCTGAATAACTTGAATTTCTAGTATTTGTTCTAGTTAAAGCTAATAAATTACCATCACCCATATTTAAATCATCACCTCCATTATCAAATTTATTTTTTTTCCCACCAGGAATTTTAACACCAACTGGACCAATATTTAATGTTCTTGCAATTTTTGAATAAATAGCAATTTGACCACCTTCATTATTATTTGGACCAAAATTTAAAACAATTAAAGTATATTTAAAAATAACAATAATAGTAAATAACCAAAAAACACATGAGATTGCTCTTAAAACTTGAACTTCATGTTCAGGAGGAGATGTTAAAATACTTGAAACAGTATATAAAGGAGAAGTACCTAAATCACCATAAATTGCACCTAAAGAGTTATATGACATAATCAAAGTACCAAGTACTTGATTTGAATTTTTGGGAGCTTTAAAACCTTTTAAACCAGTCATTTTGAGAATGAAAAAGAGGATATTAATATGTGTTTTTTTTCTAGGAGATTTTTTCTAAAGAAATTAAGAAAGTTATTACTATACTGTACAAAGAATTAAAAAACAGGGAAAACTGGCCATTTTATAGTATTTTGAGGGAATTTAGGAATGTTTTAAAAAAATTAGTTTGATAGTATATAGGTAGTGATTAGCTAAATAAATTAATATTGAGTGAAAGTGCTTCTTTGTGTGTAAATTATGTGAGATTTGCACAATTAATTAGCCCAAACCGGTCGAAGTGCAGCAGCGCGCTCACACAAAAAAAAAACAACACAGAAGAGAGGAGAATTTTTTTGCTTTTTCTTTGTTCAAACTGGGATTTGTCCCCAACGCACCAATTTGGTTTCCTAGTTGACTATACCTTACATTTATTTAGTTACTTAGGGTTATTATGGTGGTATACGAAGGTATATCCACTTTTTGTTGAGCTACAAGTGGCGTATTAACGTTAAACAGTGGTGAGATTTGTAGCACAAGAGCGAGAACGTGCTACCAAAGATAAAGCAAAACTTGAATCAAGCCCCAAAAACACAGTCCAAGAGGGCCCATACAATTATGGGTTAATAAGAGATTATAACGATTAAATTGCTGCAGATTCGGATTGTTTCATTTTTAATTATAACTGCTAGTTTGTATATGGAGAAATTAAGAGGCACAGCTGCCACCAGTAGGTACGTATATATCTTAACTATGTAAAAAGTTATTATGACGTCTTCAGTTAATTTGGAACTTTCACATAGTTAACGCGCGAATGGAGAGCAGATTTCCTAACGTACGGTTGTTTTTGGCCTATTTTCAAAATTTAATTTCGATGACGATATCGATATTTTTAATTAATTTAAAAAATCCCTCATAGTTAACCCTCAAACCCTCCAATCGCATCAAATTTCCAGCATTAAGCATCTTTTGATTACAATCTAATCAATTGTTTAATTTCAGGAAAGTGCCGTTATTGCTTTACGGAAGGCAGGCCGATTAAGTTTATGAATTTGAAATTTTTGTATCCAGTAAAATTTAATTCAAGGAAAAGAGCGAATCAAAAGAACTCATTCGCTGGGAGTTTCTTTGATTCCTGTTTTTTCACTTTTTTTTTCTCTCCTATATAGCTGCTTAAATTATTGAATCATAATCACTCAATATCATCATATACATGTATATATATATACTTGTATCGATCTATAGCTGTGAATTTAATTAAGTTATTGTATAATTTGCATTATAATTTATCAACAAACAGTACCGTTAAAACTCTATTCAGCCCTAGTAAATTAAGCTTCCAGTTCCTGCACTGAACATCGATCAACAAGCACAACATCCGCTCTGTCGCAGTGCAGAGGTGTCTTCTGACAGGCTTCATCATGAAATAAATTGAAATTTGCTAAATTAAACTGTTCTAATCCTTTTTAAACTTGCTTCAGCACCACATCAGTGCTACACACTGTGTTATACACTTTCTCATATACTATCATCAAATGTCAACCACTACAGGAAAAGTCCCTCCTCCTTTAAAACCAAAACCAAAGATTCCTCCAAAGAAATCTGGTCTTAACACCACGTTACAATCTCAAACATCGATATCTGTAACTTCATCCGGTTCCCCTACAAAAGTTCCAGCTAAAACATTCCAAGAAAAAGATGATGATGATCCAAAAGAATTCATTTCTTCACTAAGAGGTGGCTTAAGAAAAACTAATAAAGATTGGTCTTCATTAGATAAAAATGATACCGGTGATTCGGATTCAAAGGATAATAATCCAATTATTAAACAACATTCTAATCATTCTAATGATTTGTCTCATTTAGATCAATCCCCAGTTAGATTACCAGGAATGACAAGACCAAGATCATCAACTAATTCAAGTGTTGCTTCTATTGATTCAAATAATGAATCTTCTTCTTCATCTCGTTTCCCATCTTCATCTGCAAAATATAAACATTTATTAAATAAAGGTATGAATAAATCATCTGAAAAATTTGATAAATATTATAAAAAATCAAGTGATCAATTAAATATTTTAGCTGAAAAGAGTAAATCAAGTGATAAACTGAATAGATTAGATCATTTAGTTAAAAAAAGTGCTTCAACTTCATCTGAAACTTTTGATAAATATTATAAAAAATCAAGTGGTCAATTTTCTCATTTAGTTGAAAAAACTCAATCAAATGAAAAAATTAATAAATTAACTAAAAAAATTCCAGTGCATAGAAAATCAAAAGGTTCCTCTTCAACTCCTGAAATTACTGATGAAGAAGAAAATGGAACTTATCATGAAGATGAATATTATTATGATAGAACTAATTCTTCTCCTATGAGACAAACACCAGCAAAACCAATTCCTGCTGCTTTAGCTCCAAGAACTCGTTCAAGTCGTCAATCTTCAATTGCTGAAGCCAGTAGTGATGAAGATGCTCCTCCATTACCTCAAAGACCAACTAGACCAACCCCAGTCATCATTAAAACAAAGCCTTCTGTTCCATCTAAACCAAAACCAATGATTCCATCAAAGAAACCATCTTTTTATCATGAAAATAATAATAATAATTCTCATCAATTAGAAACAAAACCAAGTAGAGCTAATTTAGTTCCACCAGCACCACCAAAATCAAGATCTTCAAGATCATCTTCAGTTAGTAATTCACAACAGTCATCAACAACAACATCACCAGAACCATCACTAAGAAGTCCTGTTCCACCACCTCCACCTAAATCAAGAGTTAAACCACAAGCTCCTCCATCACGTTCTTCTGCAAGTGCAGTTACAACCCCAACTAATGCTTCAAATAAAGATTGGAGAGAACCTGTTCTTGATTTACAATTGGATTCACAATGGTATCTATCAGATGATTTATCTCAACTTCCACCAGATTTAGAAAATTTAAATACTTGTACATCGTTTGGTTTTATGGGTAAAAAACAATTTAAAATATATGCATTCCGTTATAATGATTTATCAACAATTAAATTAAAACTAGTTTGGGATAAAGATTCTTCAAATCCATCAACTTCATTGGATCATGACTTGAAATTTATTCCACCACCTGAATCAACTAAAGAATTATTATTACAAGGTCATGAAAAATATGGTGAACATGTTGCAAATTGGTGTGAAGTTAAAGTTGGTACAAAAGTTGGAAATGGTGAATGTTGGACTTTAGCTCATGATGCATTAGAAAAATCATGTGGTAAACATGCATTTGTTTCAACAGCTTCAAATCATGGTGCTTTATTAACTACATTAATTGGTAATGAGAAGAAAGGAACAACACCAAATGTTATTAATGAACCAATAACTGATGATATTAAACGTGGTGATATACTACAGTTTAAAGAGTGTTGCTTTAGATACCCAAATAAAGCTTTATTTTATGGATCACCAAATCATACATCAATTGTTTCAAAAGTTGAAACTTCTGAAGATAATTCAAATTTTAAAAAATTAACTGTTATTCATCAAAATGTTAATGGACATAAAATTGTTTGTGTTGAAGAACTTGAATTAGATAAATTACTTGAAGGTGAATTAAAAGTTTTCAGACCTGTTGATGCTAGTTGGATTCCTTCCTTGGAAGATTCTATGTTATAGAATACAAAGTATACATTCGTTTCACTTTAATTCAAAAGTTAAGACTAATTTGTGTTTTATTCTTCATTCATTTTATAATTTATTTTGCTTTTTTATAAAAAAAATATTGTTGTTTTTTTTGGTTTTGTTTTATTGAATTTCTTATTATAATTTTTTTCTATCTGATTATTATTGTTACTTGTTTTTTTATTTCTTTATTTTTTCTTTTATATTTATTTTTATTGAGAACATTCATTTACATTTACATTTACACTTCTTTTTACACTTACACTTTTTTATATCTTTTAATTAATTTACTTTAGCATTAATAATTGTAAGAACAAATTGAAAACCGAATTTGTGCCGCGCACGCTATTTTGTTTGTTTACGTGATTTTTGAATTTTGGTGTTGTTTTCAAGAAACTTGATTCATCTCTTTTCCTTGTTTATTTTCTTTTAATCATTCCTTGTAATTAACCTCAATTTGAATTGATCAATAACTCTAACACTTGATACCGTTTCAGATACACCCTCTTCAATTCATCTGTTCTATACGATACCCATTTAATTAGCTTATCAGGTGAATATTCTAATTGCTTCTCTATATTTCAAATTATTCCTTCAATTGAAATCATATCAGACTTTCGTATCAATTTGAACTATTAGTTAAGAAGAGAGTAATTCATATTTAACGCGTTTTTTAACAACATCAACACTATAAACACGTTAAGTTTTCCATTTATTTACAACAAGTTATAAATCAAAAATGTCTTCATTAAAACTATCACAGCTAGCCCCATTACCTGAAATCAAAGATATAGAAGTTGGTACGACAATTGGACATGGTGGATTTGCTATAGTTAAAAAAGGAAATTTAATAGTAAGAAATAAAAATAAAGAAATTTTGAGAAAAAGAACAATTGCAATCAAATTTATTTATTTAGAGTCAGCAATGAGAAAAGGTATAACTCCAAAGGATATATCAAGAGAAGCTTATATTCAAAAGGCATGTAAATCTCCAAATGTTATTGAAATACTTAATTTTGGTTATGATAGTAAGTGGGTTTATTTAACAATGGAATTAGCAGTTCATGGTGAATTATTCGATAAAATTGAACCTGATTTAGGTATTCAAGAAGATGTTGCACAATTTTATTTTATTCAATTAATAAATGCAGTTCGTTTTGTTCATTCTCAAGGTGTTTCTCATAGAGATATTAAACCTGAAAATTTAGTTTTAGATCAAAATTTTAATCTTAAATTAGCTGATTTTGGTTTAGCAACAGTTTTTAAGAAAAAAACTGGTCCAAGAAGATTATCAACACAAGCTTGTGGTTCACCACCATATATTGCACCTGAGGTAAGAGAGCTTTATGATCCTGAAATTTCTGATATCTGGTCATGTGGTATTGTATTATATGTTTTATTAACTGGTCAAATTGCATGGGAAATGCCTCATGAGGATGATCCTGATTTCACATATTTTATTCAACAAAATGGTTCATTATTTAAATCACCTTGGAATAAAATACCAATGCAATGTCTTTTTATATTAAGAAAAATTTTAGAACCAAATCCTGAAAAAAGAATTACATTGGAAGCTTTAATAAATTGTAAATGGCTTTCATCAAAAAATAAATTTATGAATTCAAAAACTAAATTATGTAAAGATACAAAAGGTTTAGCATTTACAATGATGTATAATTTACATATTAATTTATCTGATGAAGAATTTAATAAAGTTAATGATGCTGCAACACAAATAGTTAAGAAAAAAGATATTGAAACTCAACCTGCTGGATTATATATAGAAGATGATATTAGTGATAGTATTATTTATGAGCCAGATTATGTAACAGTTAAAGGGTTTTCATCATCACAAGTGGACTATACAGAATTAACCAAAAGAAGAAAATTAAGAAAAATAAAGGAATTAACAAGTGATGAAGATAAAGTATTTGATTTAATTTCAAAAGATCCAGCTGCATTACAATTTAGATCAAATAAAGATAACAAAGAACTAATTAATAATAAAATTGATGAATTTAGATTTCAAGGATCATCAGATGCTTTTAGAGAATCATTAAATAGATTTTTTTCAATGAAACCACTGGATGATATCTTATATTTATTAGCTGAAACGTTAGTTAAATTAGATTTAAGAACTGGTACAACAGTTAATAGTATACAATATTTAGAAGAACTGAAAGAAAAAGATAAGAATTTAGTTACACTTTTTATAAATGGTAAAGATTCGATTGGTGAACTTATAATTGGATCAATTCGTGTTAGTAAAATGGCATCAAATTTAAAAATTGGTCATAAAATTGAATTTATTAGAAAATCTGGAGATTTATTAGAATTTAGACGTATTTTTAAAAAAGTTACAATCTTATGTCGTGATGTTGTTTATATCCCTCCTTCATAATAACATTTACATTTCATTAATTCGCATTTAGAAGTTTTGTATTTTATAGTTAATTTAGAAAAAATGGTTTACTTATATTTAAGTTAAAAAAGAAAACAGTTTAATTTGTAAAATTAAATAAAAAAACATGAAAGTCGCATCACTCACATAACTCTCATTCGACGTCGACATCTATCATTCTTGGGAAGAATTGCTAGTAACAATTCATCAACCTTTAAGTATATACTGTAAAAGTTATATAAAAGCATGTCATATTCCCAATTTATGTTCTATGATGATACAGAAGTATCAATTTCTTGTTGTTATAAAAAAAAACATTCCTTAAAGATATCTCAATCTATGGTATCCACATTTATTAATCATGATGATAAACATCATAATAACAATGATCATGTTGATATTTCAATAAATGTTCAAAAGAAAAGAGAAGATACAAACAAGGTTAAATTAATGATCATTATTGCAATTTCTTGTTTCATACTTGGTTTAACTATTGGTTCTTCAAAAATATTTCAAAATTGTCTTTCTCTTCTTTATCCAATTTCTGTTTCTGATGTTGTTAAAGGTGAAAATATCGTTACTGATAATTCAATTAATAACAGTGTTGCTGATATCATTCCTGAATTGGGTGCTAATGATGACTATATTGTTGATACTTCTCCAAACTTGGATTCGTTTAATGAAAATTTTGATGTCTCTTTAGGTAAAAGCTTAAAAAAATCAAAGAAGTCTAAAAGAAAATCTAAGAAATCCAAAAAATCTAAGAAATCTAAGAAAGCTAAGAATATCCCGGAATCTAGTTCACCTATTAAAAAGGCAAAAAAATCCAAATCAAAGAAGAAATCCAAATCAAAGTCGGCTAAAGCTAAAGCTAAAGCAGAAGTTCAAAAAGCAAAGTTATCAAATCCATCTACAACTACTACGGCTCCTGCAGCTCTGATTTCCCCGGTGCTACCGTCAAATAAGTTTCTGTTAACCCACATGTACAATGATGTTTTTAACGCATCTGCTGTTGTCCAAAGTAATTATGTTCTAGTTTATACGTCATGAAACTTGTGATGTTTTAATGTTGATGTTTAGATTGAATCTATAAGTTTTTTCTTTCTTTTTTAAAAAAATTGTATTTATATTTATTATTATCTTATTGTATAAGGTTATAATTAATTTGACAACTGATTTGTTCAATTAATTTTTTAAATTTTGCTTAACTAATTAAATAAAATAATTAGTACAGGTATATGTTTAATAAGAAATATTAGGTATGATGATAGTGAGCTGTAAAAATTTTGCATTCTTATCTTTTTATTAAAACCTAATTGCAGTACAAAACCGAATAACTTTACCATTTTTGAAATTTGAAGAGATAATTATCAATTCCCGATACTATTACCGGATAAAGGGATCCAAAAGCGATATTTCTTCCAATTAAAATAAAATCAAAAGGTTGAGCCACCAAGCCTTCTGTTCTTGCTTCTTTGCGGCGCAATATATTAATAAAGAATATAATTCGAAGTTTCTTTCAATTTAATATTATAATATTAAACCTTTAACTTACATTAAATTAAGTACATTTATCATAAATAAGATTATCTTTTGAAACGCTGCAATTTCAAATTAACTAAATTATAAAAAATAAAAAATTTGGGTAATAAACAAGTATAAATTTGATTCAGAAACTCTTATTATCGATAAGAAATATGCCACGTTGATATTTCGATTGGAATAGATCAAATGAATCACATACTGCACTGGTTTAATATATGCTGCTTATTTTTATGGTCAATACCAAATTATCACTATATAATACAAGGATCAAATCGTATCCAATTTTCTTCTTATTCGTGTAGCCATTCTCTGGAATTAAGTTTAATTTTACTTATCTTATATTCCTAAAGTGGTGCCCTCACTCAGAGTTATTTTCCCCACATACATATATTTTCATTTGTTTATAAACCAGCTAATTATATAAACTTCATTCTACTTCATTCTCATCATGTCTGAAGATATTCCTCAACAATCTTTATTTGATAATGCTATCAAATATACCAGAAGCTATGACAAGTTGGTGACTAGAGCTGATTCTTATGATTGGTTCAATAATTTTCAGAATTTCTGTGAAATGCAAGTTTCTCTTAACCTTCTATCTGAAAATGTTGCTACAGTGAGCCATTCTCTGGAATTAAGTTTAATTTTATCCATATAAGAGAGTGTATCCAAACTTTCCTAGTTCTATTTCTGATGCTCAAAAGAAAACATTTTATGCTAGTTAATGCCATCTGATAAATCAATTCAAATGTTAAATACTGATGAATTTTTTAATGTCCAACTATTAGCTAGAATGAAAAAAGATGATGTTAAGATTCCAAATGATTATCCATTTAAGTCAAATACCATCTATAGTTCTAAATTAAGTTCTAAAGAATATCCCTTCTTACCTCGTATTAGAGTAGCCCACAAAATTACAATTCCATTTTGCAAATTTTGTAGATCAACTAATCATGAAGTCCCCATGTGAAAATTGTGATCAACCTGGTCATCATCAAATCAACTGCAAAAAACCTAAATCATTACATGGAGAAGTAATGGTGGAACTAATTGTTGCTTTAGTCGGATAAATTTTATTATAAACAGATTGAATAAATTGATTTAATAGTTGATCAGGACATGAATCATGTTGATCAAAGAAATAGAGTGTTGAGTAGATATAGGTATATATATAATATTCTAACTTGCAATGGAAGGTCAACTAGTGGAGGAATTTTTTTGATTTTTTTTTTTTAATTTTTTTTTTTCCAATCCATACCATTAACATGAATACCTAAATATTTAAAATTATTATCTGCAATTGAATCAATTTGTATTTCTTTTGATCTGATTAAATTTATTAAATTTGAATTACATCTATCTAATTTATAACATATTGATTTATTATAATTTAATTTGAATCCAGATTTTTTTTCAAATTGAGTTGAAGTATTAAAAAAATTAGTAGCATCTTTTTTATTTCTTATTGTGACAATAAAATCATCAGCCATTATCATCATAACTAGTTCTGTTGGTAAATATTCAAAACAATTTATACCTTTAATTAATTTATTAACTGTTCTGTTGAACCCATCAATTGCTAAGGCAAATAATAGTGGAGATAGTGGATCTCCTTGACGAAGACCTTTATCTAATGGAAATGAATTACCGAAGTAATTATTGACATATACTTGTCCTTGTTGTTGTTGTTGTTGTTGTTGTTGTTGGAGAAGAAGAAGAAGCAGCAGCTGTTGTTGTTGTTGTTGTTGTTGAAGAGTTAAATTGTTGAGCGTATGCTTTAGAAAAATGCGCCACAATTTGATCAGTTTCTGAACTTTCTGTGATTGTTGAGTTAGCTTCTGAAATTTTTTTAATCAATGATTTTTTCTTAATTCATCATAAGTTTCAGAAATATTTTTAACTGGGGTTTCCATTTATCATATTGAGCATGATAGCTATTTGCTGTTGTTGGTGGAAACAAAATGAATGTAACTAGTATTTGGGAATTTGAGGCGTATCTATAAAACGAAACTCAACCTCAACAATTGTGTTGTATCAACTTGTATGATAAATAACAGTATCTCTAGGCCAATCAAGACCTATTCGATATAAAGTAAGTACTACCAGACTTTACTATATATCTCTAGATAGTCTCTTATAACTTTAATGAAAAGAATTAATAAATTGGTGATGTAAAAATGATTGAATTTATAGAAATTGCTAACAAATTTTAAAATTTCAAACGTAATTGCAACATCGGGGTTAAGTTTTTGAAAACGCTATGGGAATCCAATTATACAACATACTGAAAGATTTTTACATAGTTAAAGAATCACAATTTCTAAAGCTTGCTTACAATCATATAAATTTAAATTATAAATTAAAGTTCGTTAATTAAAAATATTCATTAATTATAAAAAGTCTTAAAAACATAAAATTAGAAAGTAAACGATTAAAGAAAGTAAAAGTAAAAGTAAAAATAAAAAAAAGAAATAGAATGAAAGACTCTTTTTAAAGAGAATAAAACTGAAAGTGTATATAGCTCTTTGGATATCAAGAAAAAAGTATAGTAATAAATACTAATAATAAAAACTCCAAATAGAAAAAATCAGTGTATAATGAATAGATTATGCATGCATGTGTTTTTTTTATTCTCTTTTAATACTAAAAATAAAAGAGTTTTAAAAAAGTGTAATAGAAAATATTGAAATAAAAATAACATTTTAAAGTAAATGAAAAATGAAAAACGTAAAACAGAATTAAAAAATAAAAAAGCTATCTCAAGTAATGAATAAAACAGATGTAATGCAGACTAGCTGTTAGAATAAAAAATAAAATGTATATTTTAGATAGAAATAGTAGATTTTTGAATGATTAGTAATTGATTAACATTCTAAAAAAAAACAAAAAAAATGGATGCTAATCAAATAAAAAGTCAATTAATAATACCAAAAATGATAAACCAAAATAATAATAAAATAACCAATTAAATGAATAAGCATTAAAAAAGTAATTATAAATTATAGCAACTGTAAAAACAAAAGATGAAGTACCAGCAATATCAGAAACAAGTGGTTTTTGATCTAATAATTGTTGACTTTGATTATCTTCATGACCTGTAATTTTTAAGATAAATAATAAAAGAAAATAAGAATAAAAACACCAATCACATGAAATATAAGATGAAAAATAATTAAAAATAATCAGTACATTAAATAATTTAAAGAAGAAACCTGGAACATCTTTAATTAATGCATTTTCTTTAATTAATTGATTTTGAATTTGAATTTGTTGTTCTTGTTCTTGTTTTAATTGTTGTTTTTGTTGATATTTTGTAACAGTATAAACAGATTTAGATTTTGGAATGAATAATTTAAAATCATCTAATAAATCAGGAGAATCTCTAAATAAAATTGAGATTTGTTTATGAACATCATTAATTGATTTATTACCTTGTTGATATAATTGAACATTTTCTAAGAAACTTTTATAAATATCAGGATTTGTTGAATAACGTTGTTTAACCATTTTTAAATAGATAATAGCTTGATTTGATTCGTTATCTTGAGGCTGTTGTTGCTGTTGTGAGTACTGATATTGATCCTTTTGTTGCATATTGAATTGATAATTATAATTATAAGCAAGCATTATATTATCTTAAATTTGATATAATAACTTGAACAGGAAGAAACAAGTGGAATTGAATAAATGAAAAGGATATTTGAGATCAAGCTTGATATAGAAAAAAAGGAGTCACAGAGTACAGTAGTAACACACTGAAATCAACATGTGGAATTGAATCGAAAACGGAAAGGAGAACCAAAAATTATTAAGGCAAGAGAAGGAAGGAAAGAACCATTTCAAAGGAGGTGATTTGATTATCACAATATGGGTATTGATTCAATGGCTGGTCATGGGGAACTGAGGGTTTTTGATCTGATTGAAGCTGATTCTAGAGTTACAGCTTATCAAGCAGGTAGTAGTGATTATGAAGTCTTGATTTGGCCGTTTAAATGTGTTGTGTAGTAAGTTGTTTATACGAGATAGATGATTAATTTGGAGAGGAGCGGAGGTGGTAGAGTATGGGATTCTTGGAAGTGCGAGGGGGTCTCTGGGTGCTAGCAGTGGGCAGGCTATGTATGGGAATCAGTATTACCATCGAGGAGAAGTCCCGGTAGAGTTGTTTATATCAGCTCAAACAATCATTGGTAATAGAATATCTATGTACAATCCATATCAGCACATTTAGGAAGCAATTAAATAAGATTTGACCTAAGGTTGGGAAAGAAATAAGTCATCCAGCTCAAATAAACTTACTCGAGGTTTTCCATTTATATCTCTTTTTTCCAACGAATAACCTTCTTGATATTCATGGATTCATTAAGTCCAATATTACAAAGTCCAGATCATCAATCATCAATCGACAATTCTACAATTCCACCATTAATATCGAAGTAAAATCAAGTTTTCGTTAATAAAGAAAGAATTCAAGAACGCGTTAAACGTTAACCAGTAGTCAAATTTTCAATCATTAAAGGCAAATTAATAACACAACAGTACTATTGAAGTAAAACTACTTTATTCTCTTTTTATAATCCAATCAAAACTATGCCTCAATTACCTCATATTGAACCTGGTCCTGATACATTTAGGATCTTACTTACAACAGATAATCATATTGGATATAATGAAGAAGATAAAATTAGAGGTGATGATGGATGGAAAACATTTGAAGAAATTATGCAATTAGCTCAATCAAATGAAGTTGATATGGTTGTTCAAGCAGGTGATTTATTTCATATTAATAAACCTTCAAAAAAATCTTATTATTATGTTATGAAATTATTAAGACAATATTGTTGGTCAAATAAACCAGTTGAATTTCAATTAATGAGTGATTCATCAACTGCAATGTCAACAAAACATTTTTCTCATCCAAATGAAGCTGATGAACATATTAATGTTGGCTTACCATTTTATGGAATATCTGGTAATCATGATGATTCAACAGGTGATGAATTATTAAGTCCTTTGGATTTATTAGGTGTTTCTGGTTTAATGAATTATTTTGGTAGAATTACAAATAGTGATAAAATTACAATACCTCCTTTATTATTTAATAAAGGTTCAACAAATTTAGCTTTATATGGTTTACAATCAATTAGAGAAGAAAGATTAGTTAAAACTATGACACAAGGTAATTTAGAATTTTTAAAACCAGATACAGATGAATCAGTTGATTGGTTTAATTTAATGTGTATTCATCAAAATCATGTTCTTAGACCTGGTGTTAAAGTTGTTGAAGAAAATTTATTACCCGATTTTTTAGATTTTATATTATGGGGTCATGAACATGAATGTAATACATCAACTCATTTTAATCATACAACTAGAACTGATATTTTATTAGCTGGTTCATCAATTGCAACTTCATTAAGTGAAGGTGAAGTTCCTGATAAACATGTTTTTATAATTAATATTAAAGGTAAAGATTTCTCATTAGAACCACTTAAATTAAAATCAGTTAGACCATTTGCAATGAAAGATATTATATTAAAAGAAACTGGTTTAAGTGCTGGTACATCAAATAAAGCTGAAGTTTTAAATTATTTATTAGATGAAGTTGAAAAATTAATTGAAGATGCAAATGAATCATGGAAATTAAATCATCAAAAAGAAATTGATCAAGGTATATATACAGAAAATGAACATCCATTACCATTAATTAGATTAAAAGTTGATTATTCTGGTGGTTATGAAGTTGAAAATCCAAGATTTTTTTCAAATAGATTTGTTGGTAAAGTTGCAAATGTTAATGATGTTGTTTTATTTTATAAAAAGAAAGTTGAAGGTAATCAATTTGGAATTGAAAGAAAAAATAGATCTAAAAAAAATAATAATGCTTCATCAAATGATGAATTTATGGATGAAGAACCTGAAGAAAAAAGAGATATAGTTGATATGATTGAAGAAGGTTTAAATGATAATGATTTAATTATGTTAAAAAAATCAGGTTATACTCAAGTTGTTGAAGATGTTCTGTCGAGAGATGATAAAGTTTTATTAAATAATTTTGTTAAAGAAGAAGAAGAAAAAGATTTAGAATTATTAATGAATTTAAGAATTAATGATGATTTAGATAATGATGATAATAATCAATTGAATTCAAGTATTGGAGAACTTAAAAAGAGTTTTAGAAAATTGGCTACACAAATTAGAGCAGAATCAATTTATTCTGATGATAACCGTAATACAACTCCTGTTCCAAGTATATCATCATCATCAACTACTACTACTACAACAACAAAATCAAGAGGTAGAAAAACAACATCTAAAAAATCCGAATCTATAGTTTTAGATTCTGAATCTGATAATAATGAAGATCTTACAGCAGGAAATTATTTTGCTGAAGCACAAGCTAAATTGGATGTTCATAATACTCCAGCTAGAAGAACACAAAGAAAAACTACAAGTCCAAAATCAACAACTAAAAAAGCTATTTCTACTAAAGGAAGAGGAGGTAGAAAGAAGAAGGTTGAAGAAGAAGTCGAATCCGATATTGATGCTATGGTAATTACATCAAGTGAAGATGAAATAGTTGAACTGGATGATGAAAGTGAAGATTGGTCAGATAATGATACAACTGCACCAGTTTCTAAAAGAAAAGCACCTGCTAAAAGAGCCCCAGCTAAAAAGACTGCTGCTAAATCGAAAAAAAAGGAGCCAGTTCAATCACAACTAACATTTGCTGGGTTATCCAGACGTAGATAGTTATATTTATTAATATGTATTTTATTTATTCAAATGGGATTCCAATTACCTCTTAATAATATCTCAAATCCCGCCAGCCTCGGGCCCGGTGCACGGGCGCAGTAAAGCCCGCGCCGCACCCAGAGCTTTAAGGGCAAAATTGATCACAGTCGATCACAGTCAAGGCCCATTTCACTACCTGTGTTTCCCATTTCACTCCTGCTCATCTGAACAACACAATACATTCCGATTGATCCTTCTCTGTCTTATCTTGTCTAGTGATACCCTGCAATTTGTTTTACTGCTCTGATTCATCTCTAAAATACTCTCTTTAGATCAACTCAATTACGGTCATATATAGTGAACAACTATCAATAACAATAACAACAACTTGAACTTCAACTTTAACAAACTTATTCCATTTTATCATGTCGTTATTTAAAAACGTATCTGATTTCTTTCATTCTTTAACGACATATGATCATTATGCTGCTTATGATAGTGAAAATCAAAATAATTCCACTAATCCTGGAACAACAACTCAACATCCAAATCATTCTTCTCAATCAATTTCAATGTTAGATAACACTTCAACTGCTTCTTTACAACAACAAAGAACTTCAACTAATTCTGGTAGACCTTCTATTTCTTATAGACCTGGTTTAAGAACTCAAATGTCTCAAAGAGGTGATATTCAATTAACTGATTATATAGATGGTCAACCTCCTTTACCTTCAATTTCAGAAATTTGGGAAAGATTAGATAATTGGTTAGAACGTGAATTTCCTGAATTAGGTGATGATATGGATAATGGTGCTACTGTTAATGATTTAAATCATTTCGAAAGAGATTTAGGTGTTTCTTTACCATTAGATTTAAGAGATTCATATCAAATTCATGATGGTCAATTATCTTTTGGTAAAACTAGAGGTTTAGTTTATAGTTATCCTTTATTAGATTTAGAAAGTATTGCTGCTGAAACTAATATTTGGAGAAAAGCTTTAAGACTTATGAATGAATTAGAATTAAAAGAAACTAATGAAATTGCTCAAGGATCTTCATCTTCTTTACATAGACAACAACAACAACAAGCTAAATTGAAAAGAGCAAAATTTATTGAAAGACAAGGTGCTTGTCCTCAAGGTGTTATTCAACCATTATATTATAGTCCTCATTGGATTCCAATAGTTAAAGATAATGGTGGTAATAATATTGCAATTGATTTAGCACCAGGTCCAAAAGGTAGATATGGTCAAGTTATTTTATTTGGTAGAGATTTTGATACTAAATTTTTAGTTGCTAATAGTTTTAGTGAATTTTTATTAAATTTAACTGAAGATTTAGAAGAAGGTAAATTTACAATTGATGAAATTGATGAAGATTTATTATTTATGGAACATGGTAAAACTTATCCATATTTTGTAGTTTTAAGATCAAGAGCAATTGCATTAGAAAGATCACATTTGAAAAATTCAAATACAACTACTAATCCAAATGCAACTGGTAGTAATTTAAAACATGATTCAAGATCAAATTCAAGAAATACTTCACAAGTTGATTTACGTTTATCAAATTCAGCTGCTAATTTAAATTTATCAAGTAGTAAAGTTAGTTTACCAAGAGAAACTTTAATTTCACCAGTTACTTCTTCAACTAATTTAGCAAATAAACAACATCAACATCAATTACAACAACAAAAATCCGGACAACAACAACAATCACAAAAACCTCATGAACCTTCAAGTTTAAAAAATAGTTATGTTCCTCCTCAATCTCAAGCAACAACTCCTCAAACTGCAACAAATGATTCATTTGTTTTAGAAGAAGATGATGAAGATGATGATGAAGAAGTTTCAAAAAAACCAGAAGTTGAAACTCCAATAAAGGAAGAAGTTAAAAAAACTGAAGAAGAAAAAGAAGAACCAAAAGTTGAAGAACCAATTTCAACTCCAGTGAAATCAGAAGAAGAAGAAGAAAAAAAGGAAGAAGAAGTTAAAGAAATTGAAGAACCAAAATCAGAAGAACCAAAATTATCAAAAAATGCAAAGAAAAATGCTAAAAAGAAGGCTAAGAAAGCAGCAGCTAAAGTTCAAGCTGATGAAGAAGAAAAAGAATCAACAACAACAACAACAACAGCTGAAGATGAAAAATCAACTACAACAAGTGAGCCAGAGTCAACTGATAAATAATTTTAATAATTTATTATACTTCATTCTTTTATAGTTCGATCTGTTTGCTTAAGAAATCAAAAAAAAAAACTTCTACTACATATATTACATACTATATTTATAATTTTTTCTCTATTTTCTTTCTAACTATTTTGTGTTTTGTCTTTTGTTTTTTTGTCTTTTGTTTCCATTTTCCATTTTCCATTTTCCATTTTCTGTTTTCAAGTTTTATTTTGTTACTTAATTTATTATGTCTTTTTTTTATTTTTAATTAATTTAACTTTATAATCAACTATAACTAACACACATACATATTCTGGATTATTGAATTGATTCATTAAAATTATTTTTTGCTGTTTATTATATCTATTTTATTAATTCTTAAATGGTATTACTTGTTGCTTGTTAATTTTACTGCTATGTTTTTTTATTTTTTTTTTTTGATTCATTGCTTTCATGCTTTTATTTTTAGGTTACTCTTTTTTTAAAATACATTTCTTTTACTAGCTTAATTGTTAATTTCAATATAATTTGTTAAATTTGTTAAATTTGTATATGTTTTTAAGTTTTGAGTTTTAAGTTTTGAGTCTTTTGACGTATAACGTTGGTTTTTCTTTTATTATCATTGGAATTCAATTTATAGTTATAGTTAATTGTGTTTTCTATTTGTATTTTCATGTGTTTGTT